>JANAVB010042418.1:369961-379961 GCA_029216955.1 Iris pallida
TTTTGGGATTTTTCCGAGTTCGCGGGATTTCGTTTTCTCTCCAATTTTACATCTGAGAGCTCTAGCCGAGCACCCAAGTTATATTTTTGTTGTCCTCGTTTCCGTTTCGTAGTCTATGATAAATTTTGGTCCACGAATTTCCCGGGAATTCGGTAAATGAGACATTTTAAGACTTTTCGAATTCTTCGGCATGTTCGGTTGGGTTTCGGACATTTTCCGAATTCCATTTTGGTTGTTTCTGTAGCTTTGGTTTGTTATGGTGGTTTCTCGGAATTTCGAGTTATGTTCGGATTTTTTGAACTCTGTTAGTTTTGGTTTTGTGACCAAGCTAATATTAGCTTGGGTTGAGAATTTTGTTCTGTGGATTTTCTTAGCCATAGCTAATTATAAGTTCTGTAGTTGGAATAGCTATATGTTGGTGCTGTGGTTTTGATTTCGGTTTTTGAGTGTGCTATTCATTTTGGGTTTGATATTCACTTTTGGTGGGATATTTGGAGTCCCTGGTTTGGGACAGTTATCGGTGTTTTTGGTTTGACATTTTCCCAGTATTTGGGTTGTCCCAAATACAGAGAGAATGCTGCCCGAATTTTCAGAAAATTTTAAAAAGAGTTTCTATATAAATTCAAAACCAGTTTTGTTGATTACTTTTCTGAGCGACGACCTTATTGGTCAACGGGCTTTTAGCAAAATGCAAACGAAACCGGCATTGTTCCGGACGTTGAGGCATTAGCTAATTTTGTGACGATTGGACCAAGTCTGAGACTCTTAATAATATTTATTTTAATTTAATTTATTAATTTTGTTTTAGTAATTAAAGTGCAGGATATTATTTAGAGCTAACTAACCTTTTCTCTTATTTCAATTTATGTAAAAAGGTCTGTAATGGCATAAGCCTAGCTTTTCTAGTTTTCCCTATGGCAATGTATTTGTGTAGTGTGGTTTTGGCATTTTCTGGTATTTTTTTTTAGTTGTTGATAAACGCGCAGAATACTAAATGAGTATTTATTTTATATAAAAAATTAATAGTTTTCTCACATTAAATTAATAATGAAATACAAGTTTGTATTATTTAGCAAATTTACGTTTTCTTGTTAAAAAGGAAATCTATTTTTATATATATTACAAACTCACAAAGTTTTGCTAAAATAACCTGTAAATGCGATTTTCCACATAAATGTTAATTGGATTTTACTTCGTTTATTAATAGCTTTAACTCACATCGATAATCGTGTTTCAGTAGATTAAATAAATAAAACTAAAATTTGACTAGGGTTCTGTTCTAGAGATTTCAACTAGCACACCTAGATATGGTTCAACATTGCTTCTAAGATAGAATTCTCAAAATATAGGATTTCAAGAACATACTTGACATCTTCTTCGGTTCAGACATCTGAATCCAGTCAATAAAACAAAGGCAAGTGCAGTTATGTCTATTTGGTAATTTATCTAGTAATTGTTTTATTGCAATTTTAAACCACATTACTACATGGAACTCTCTCCTAGAGTATTGATTGTGGAACTCTTTACTAGAGTTCGAATATTGACTCATTGATTGAATCTGATTGACTCGGGATATTGGGGGAGTAGTGTAGCGTCTTTGACCAATACCTCTATATTGTATTGATTGTGCGAGCTGATTCCTCCTATACACGAGGATAGGCCGGACCGTATCATTAGGATATAATTGAATCATCCCAAGCCGGTCATAGTTCGTTGCCTATTCAAATCACATTGTTTTTTTTATTGTAGAATTGTTGGAAAATATTGCTCAAGTATTTTAAATTGTTTAATCTTGTAAATTTCAAATTATTATTTGAATTATTGAATATTCATAATTGTACTTTGCTCCCTCCTGACTGGAGACCAACATTTTTAGGTGATTGCATCATCGAGGATCTGATGTCTAACTCTGGTCCCGCAGAACTTGGAACCCCAGAATCTTAAGAGCTGGATTAGTATTTATTTTTCTTTTGGAAACAAGTGTAATAATTAAATGCTGTATTAATGTTTGTTGTATTTCAGGCTTTTCAAATTAAATAAAATATTTTTATATTTTGTTAGAATTTTATCTGCATGTGTTTCACTGCTTGATACAGCTGACTGTCGCCGTCTCAACAACGGTGCAGGCTGGGCATAATCCGATTCGACCCAAGAAATTAGAACTGGGTCGTGACATATTTTTAGTGGTGGCCCATGCAGGTCAGTTCTGTAAATTGGTCTAGTCAACTTAGTCTAGACCATCGCGCAGTTCTGTAACATGACCTAGGGATAGTTGAGACTATAGGAAAACAGACTTTAGAAACAACTAGAACACTTAGATGATATACACCATGTTACATTATAGGGCCAAAAATATTTACTTAAATATCTATTTTTGCCTGCTTATAGATTCGTAGGATACCTTGTTTGTGTTTGTACCTAAACCTTATCTAGATTAGGTTGATTGTACCTTTCAGTGTCCCATGACTTTCGAGATTATTTTCCTACAATAATTTTCAGGTTCTAGTATACCTTAGGATTCATATTCTTTTTGGAATAAGATTGAATTCTTTGGTCTTCTTCTTCTTTATCAAACCTAAATTTCGAATTCTTCATTACTTCTCTACCTTTAATTGAAATCTTGATTCGTTTGCTATGTAGAATTTTGAATTATCTTAGCAACCCTGATAAATTCTTATCTACCCAATATATATCTACAACCATTATCCAACCTTTGTCTTGATCTCCTTTCCAATTGACTAACTTTCTTGGAATCAATCCTGAATCAAAATTCTTTTGGTATCATTTAAACCATAAAGGTCAATTATTACCAGAAGAATTAGTTCAGTTCATGATTCTCCTAAAGGAGTTATTTTCAATTTCAATATTGTTATCTCCTATGTTTTTCCAAAACCGAAAATATTTTTATATGTTGACTTCCTCCACTCATCTTAAAACCCTACTCTCTCTATGCAATTTCTTGATCAAATCAAGGCCTAGAAAGATCCTATGATCATGAAGCAGGAACGGTCAGAAAATTGATCACATTTTTGAATCCATTCTATTGTTAAATTTTCTTTAGTCAAGGAGATTTTTAGCTGTCCCAAAGCTATTTAATTTCTTGGCGTTACTAGACAATTTCAATTTGATTTTCTTGAATCAATGAAACTTACCTTCTCTCAAATTTCCAACTTTCCTTAGTTATGGAATTATTCTTCTCAAAATAATTTTCTGTATTCCGTGAGTGATTTGTCAAGAATATTTTCATTGGTTTTTCTTACTTAATCCGAATCTGTGATGCTTCTATCTTATCTAGTGTTTGACTCAATTATTCAAATCAAGGTTGATCGTTTCATCTTTGGAAAAGAAAATCGGAGAACAGATACTCCTCTTGATTTTAGCCCCAGTCTCTTGAATCTCAAACACATATTTTGATAAATCTCTTAATCTCAGAAGAGCAGTCATCTACATTTTCTATCCTGTTTAGAACTTTAAACTCGTTTGAATTTTTGAAATTCCTCTGAAATTCACATGGACAAAGCTGAGGAAATATTTAGCAACCTAACATGACTCCGCACATCTACGTGATAGTCATTTATCTGAATTATGGAAAACTGTAAGTTTACTGCAGCTAGTTGTGCACTGGCGAGGCATAAACTCTAAATGGAAATAATGACAGGTAATCTTTAGGTTTTCAAATATTATTGATACTTTGTTCTATGTTTGCTTAGCCATGAAATGGATAAAGTTGGAAGATTACTCGGTAAACTAAATTATTCAAGTTATGGAGTCAAAAATTCATTGCAGTCAGGTGCACACTGGCGAGGCATGAATTTGAAACAAAGTGACTTGAAAATAGTGGTTTTCGAATATTAATAAGACTATATTCATATCATGGTTATCTCCAATCATTCTGAGGATTTGTTTTCTAGCATTTGCTCCCACTTCCAGAAATATTCTATCGGATTATATTCTTGTCATGGCTATTTTAAATCACCCTTACTATCTTAAAATCGTACAACTTGAGTCATAAACTCCTATACCTCATACCAGTTTGAATTGAAAATTATCCCTCATTTTGAAAAAAAAATTCTTTTGATTAATGTCGTATTTTATGACCTTTCTATTTTTATGATCTCATTTAAAATTTTCTATCTTATGATTATATAATTTATACCTCGATTTCACTCGTGTCTAAAATGATTTTTGATCACAACAAATATTCTAACTCTGTCACAGATGATTTTAAAACATGCTGATATTTATCTTTATACCTAGCAATCACGCCTCGAATCTGATTCTGTCTAATGATGTAAACCTAGAATAGTTTATAGCATGGATTTCTAGATTACACGAGTTACGAATAAAAATGAGATGAATATGAATATATGTGATTTAAATTTACATTAAGAAAGAGATAATTAATGATGTTAATATCAAAACAAATTGATATTTAGGATAAAGGTGGTTAAATGATAAGCATGAGGATACATTTAGGAAGACGCATGATAAATCGGATAATCAAAATTTTTTTTTTGAACTTAAAGGTATAACTAAGCAAGTATGACAATTGTATGAATGCCAGGATTACAATGGAAAGATTGGTGAAATATGTAATAAGATATTTTGGTAGTCGAAGTGATACAATAAAAGCAAAATGAAGGATTTGAGCTTAATCATGATAAATAAAATTTTATAAGAGTTCGGGATCAAATATATAAATACAGAATTGAAATCAGGATATATACATGTTAGTCTAAAATCACAAGAGTGATCACTCATGAGTAAGAAATGATAAAACTTTACAAATCATGACAAATATGAGTGTTGGATTTTAAATATGATATTGGGTACCAAGGCTTGATACTGAAGTAGTAAGACAAGACATAGTAATAGAGTTAAAAATTTGAATATGTGAGAAAACTGAAAGAAGTACATACTATATTGCAAGATAGATGATATGTGAAAATGTGGAAGACAAATTTTTTAAGGTGATTGACAATTCAGGAATGGAAACGAGAACTCATAATCATGGAGAACGACTTTATTCCTAAGAAGGGAAGAATGTACGATTGATATATGACAGTTAAGTCTAGTTAGACATGAAGATATTGAAAAATAATACTTAGACTGTTTGAGGCATGATTGTACCCCTGACCCTACCTTTAAATTTCGAGGACGAAATTTCTTAAGGAGGGAAGGCTGTGAAACCTGTAAATTTCCAGTTCATTAATTGAATTAACTAATTATTAATAAATCAATATTAGTTGTTAATTTAGGAAAATACATTTTTAGAAAAATTATTATTTCTGGAATTTTAGAGTTTAGACAAAACCCGTAAAAATTTTACTTATAAATTGTTGCTATTTTTATGAAAAAAACATATTTTAGAAAAAATTATTTTTCTGGAATTTTTGAGTTGGACCAGACCTGTCCTGAACCCGTTCCCGAGTCCCGAACCCGATTCAGATCCATTTTTGAAACTGATCTCGATTTCGTATAAAATTATAAGTTATATATATATATTTATATATCATAAATCTTTCTTAAAGGAATGATTTCCTTTCCAGAAACTTTTCATTTCTTAAACTTACATTATAACTCTAACTCTCTTTATACTCATTTGCTCTTCTCAAAGGAAAAGCAATTATTTTCCTTAAACACTTTCTCTCTATTTTATTTCCATTTAATCCCTCAGCCTCTTGGCCGAGCCCTTCCCGAGCGGCCGCTCGGCCGACTCCTCCCCTCCCCGCGTGAAACTGTCGACCATGTCTCTTCCTCTCCCGAAACCGCCGTGTCTCCTCTCCTCCCGCAACCCCAAATCTCTCCTCCTATTTAAACCCTTCTCTCCATCCCTCTCCCTCATCACCACTCTCAAATCCCTAAACTTCTTTTCGGCGACCCGACCAAGCCCAGGCGAGCCTCGTCTCTAGCGGCCTCCCGCCGTCGTTCCCGCAGCCTCCCGCGCCAGCCCTCGCCGTCCACCCCGATCCCGGCGTCGATCCTTCCCGAGCGGCGACCCCCGTCGTCGCTGTCCCCGCGGCCTAGGTCGACCGCCGGCCATCGAGCGCCGCCCCCTGCGCGTGCCCCTCCGGCCTCGAGCCCCTGTCCGTGTCCGCCCCGACGCCGTCGACCCCCTGCCGTTCCCGATCCGCTGTTTTGGTTTCATGTGGCCCCGATCCCGCTGTCCGTGTGTTTTGGGATTTTCCCGAGTTCGCGGGATTTCGTTTTCTCTAATTTTACATCTGAGAGCTCTAGCCGAGCACCCAAGGTATATTTCCGTTGTCCTCGTTTCCGTTCCTTAGTCTATGATGAATTTTGGTCCACGAATTTCCCCGAAAATTCGGTAAACGAGACATTTTCAGACTTTCCGAAATCCTTTCGGATAGGTTCGGTTGGTTTCGGACATTTTTCGAACTCCATTTTGGTTGTTTCTGTAGCTTTGGTTTGTTATGGTGGTTTCTCGAAATTTCCGAGTTATGTTCGGATTTTTCGAACTCTGTTAGTTTTGGTTTTGTGACCAAGCTAATATTAGGTTGGGTTGAGAATTTTGTTCTGTGGATTTTCTTAGCCATAGCTAATTATAAGTTCTGTAGTTGGAATGGCTATATGTTGGTGCTGTGGTTTTGATTTCGGTTTTTGAGTTTGCTATTCATTTCGGGTTGGATATTCACTTTTGGTGGGATATTTGGAGTCCCTGGTTTGGGACAGTTATCGGTGTTTTTGGTTTGACATTTTCCCAGTATTTGGGTTGTCCCAGATACAGAGGGAATGCTGCCCGAATTTTCAGAAAATTTTAAAAAGAGTTTCTATATAAATTCAAAACCAGTTTTGTTGATTACTTTTCCGAGCGACGACCTTACTGGTCAATGGGCTCTTAGCAAAATGCAAACGAAACCGGCATTGTTCCGGACATTGAGGCATTAGCTAATTTTGTGATGATTGGACCAAGTCTGAGACTCTTAATAATATTTATTTTAATTTAATTTATTAATTTTGTTTTAGTAATTAAAGTGCAGGATATTATTTAGAGCTAACTAACCTTTTCTCTTATTTCAATTTATGTAAAAAGGTCTGCAAGGGCATAAGCCTAGCTTTCCTATTTTTCTCTATGGTAATGTATTTGTGTAGTGTGGTTTTGGCATTTTCTGGTATTTTTTAGTTGTTGATAAACGTGTAAATGAGTATTTATTTTATATGAAAAATTAATAGTTTTATCACATTAAATTAATAATGAAATATAAGTTTGTATTATTTAGAAAATTCACGTTTTCTTGTTAAAAAGGAAATCTATTTTTATATATATTACAAACTCACAAAGTTTTGCTAAAATAACCTGTAAATGCAATTTTCCACATAAATGTTAATTGGATTTTACTTCGTTCATTAATAGTTTTAACTCATATCGATAATCGTGTTTCAGTAGATTAAATAAATAAAACTAAAATTTGACTAGGGTTCTGTTCTAGAGATTTCAACTAGCATACCTAGATATGGTTCAACATTGGTTCTAAGATAGAATTCTCAAAATATAGGATTTCAAGAACATACTTGACATCTTCTTCGGTTCAGACATCTCAATCCAGTCAATAAAACAAAGGCAAGTGCAGTTATGTCTATTTGGTAATTTATCTAGTAATTGTTTTATTGTAATTTTAAACCACATTGCTACACGGAACTCTCTCCTAGATTATTGATTGTGGAACTCTTTACTAGAGTTCGAATATTGACTCATTGATTGAATCTGATTGACTCGGGATATTGGGGGAGTAGTGTAGCGTCTATGACCAATACCCCCATATTGTATTGATTGTGCGAGCTGATTCCTCCTATACACGAGGATAGGTCGGACCGTATCATTAGGATATAATTGAATCATTCCAAGCTGGTCATAGTTCCTTGCCTATTCAAATCACATTATTTTTTTGATTGTAGAATTGTTGAAAAATATTGCTCAAGTATTTCAAATTGTTTAATATTGAAAATTTCAAATTATTATTTGAATTGTTGAATATTCATAATTGTACTTTGCTCCCTCCTGACTGGAGACCAACATTTTAGGTGATTGCGTCATCGAGGATCTGATGTCTAACTCTGGTCCCGCAGAACTTGGAACCCTAGAATCTTAAGAGCTGGATTAGTATTTATTTTTCTTTTGGAAACAAGTGTAATAATTAAATGTTGTATTAATGTTTGTTGTATTTCAGGCTTTTTAAATTGAATAAAATATTTTTATATTTCGTTAGAATTTTATCTGCATGTGTTTCACTGCTTGATATAGCTTACTGCTACCGTCTCAACAACGGTGCAGGCTGGACATGATCCGATTTGACCCAAGAAATTGGGACCGGGTCGTGACATAATTGGTGTGTATTTTATATTAGTTTGGGTGATGCATATTTGTAATGCATTATATTCGTGTGTGATTTATATTGGATTATATATTGGTCTATGTGATTGTATATTGTGATTATATATTGGTTCGATGTTCGGATGTTGTGTGAATAGGGAAAGTTCTACAAATTTTTTAAAAAAAATCTCAGTTAGCGACGGACTAGTGACGGGTTGGCGACGGATAACCTCAGTTACCGATGGAATCGCGGCAGAAAATCTGTCGCTAACTGGAGGATTCCCAATATTTTTCAGTTAGCGAAGGATAGCCGACGGATAGTCGACGAAATATCTTATCTAGCGACGACCTTTTGACGAAACATCCGTCGGCAAGGTTCTGATGGTATGAAAGGTGCACAGAACTTTATTGACGGACTTTTCGTCGGTAAGCCGTCGGTCTCTCGTCGGCTTTCACTTGGCGACGGATATTCCGTCGCCAAATGTAGCGGCTAATTCGCGACGGTTTGGCGACTAACTTCGATGGACTAGCGACGAAATATCCGACGCCATGGTTCAGGGAAGGTCAAATATATCCAGAATCGGGTCGACGGATTATCCACCACGATTCCGTCGCTAAGCCGTCACGAGTTAGCGACGAAAAGCGACGGAATAGCGACGGAACGATACACTCTGATACACAGTAACGACGGTTTTTCGACGGACTGTCCGTCGGTAAGAGTCTTTATAATTCACTACCTGATACTTGAATTCGACGAAACAACGTCGATAAGTCGTCGCTAATGCAACGAATACTGACGACGGAAAGCCGTCGCTATTCCGTCGAGTAGCGACTACGTAGCGACGGATATTTTTTAGCGACGAGCTGATTGCCGACGGATTTACTTGATCAAAATCCGTCAGTGATCCGTCGTTAATCCGTATTAGTGACGGATGGGCGACGGATGTGGCCGTCGCTAAAACAACAAATTTTGGTAGTGCTTCCAAAACCCTTCTTCTTCTTCTATCCATCTTCTACTTCTTCTTCTTCTCCACCATTTCCATTCTCACATCTCCATCAAAATCTTAGTTTTTTCTCATCATCTTCTTCTTCTTCTCCACCATTTCCATCATCACCATCTCTATCAAAACCCTAGTTTCCTTCTCATTTCCAATTCTGATGGCACCCAAAAAATTAAATAAACCCTAAAATGCATGGAAATAAAGCTTAAATACTTCTTTCCTCACAAAGAATGCATGGAAATAAACCCTAAAAATGCATATTTCACTCTATTATCAAGATTGAAATAAACCCTAACATGTTTTTTATTCGAAAATTTTAACTTTAGGACTGCCAGAAATTGTGGCAGTCCTGAAAGGAACTTGCTGTACAGCAAGTCCCTTTCAGGACTGCCTCAACTTCTGGCAGTCCTCAATATGTCTAGGACTGCCAAAAATTGTGGCAGTCCTGGTGTAGAGAATGTCCCTTGCAGGACTGCCACAATTTCTGGCAGTCCTCAGTACTTCTAGGACTGCTAGCAATTGTGGCAGTCCTCTTGTATATCGAGTCTATTTCAAGACTGCCATAATTTTTGGCAGTACTCAATACTTCTAGGACTGTCAGAAATTGTGGCAGTCCTGATATGAACCTAATTCTTCTATAACTAGGGTTTCTTCCATAGTTTTTTCTACA